>JARHVA010001664.1:3172500-3221590 GCA_037957365.1 Torreya grandis
GGGACATGTATGACTTACCTAAAAATCCTAAAAGTATTTTCTTACCTTTCCTCCCTTGGGAGGTAAGACTACCAAAGAACACATAAAGGCTTTCAAGGCTACTTTAGGGATATTAAATGTAACCCAAGAAGATGTGGAATGAAAAATATTCCATTTTACCTTACAATATGATGCTTATGACTAATTCCTTAATATTCTAAAGGATTTTATTCCCTCTTAAAACTAATGCCAAGGAACATTTCTTGCATAATTTAGGTAGGTCACTAATCCAATTGTCATATAACATAATTTTAAAATCATGAGGAGATATCATAATTAGCTAATTAAATCATTTAATAGAAGATTCCAAAATATGTATAGCTGAGTTAACAATTATTATAAACCTATTGAAGCATTAACCCTTGAAATGTAAAAGAATGCCTTGGATTCAATGAAAATTATCTTTATTCATAGAGAATATAATATTGACATGTTATTTTTAGCCTATGATGAAGTTATTAATATTATTTAGGAGTTTGAATCCTTAGTTGTAAACTTTGGATCCACCCAATATTGGTCCTAATTTTCTATCCCTAAATCCCATACCCAATGCTAATCAAAATGTTGTGGCTCAAAATTAGAACCAAGTATATACATAATTTACTCTAGCTTATGATCCACTTGACTAGTGCTTTATATTTATAAATAATCATGTGAATGAACCTAATCATTAGAATTATAACTGGTCTTTGATACCAGTTAATGCTGCTACTACATAAGGTATTGCTTTTAATTCATGTAGAAGTGAATGGGAAACACCATGGGGTATAATATTAATTAGAATTTTTAATATCAAATATACAATAAGAATTTCAATAGTTATATTAACAATATATAATAACATCTACCTAAAAATATGTCTAAAATTAACATCTTGGAAGCAACACTGCCTAATTGGTGCTGAGGCCATAATACAACACAACATGGTGAGTTGGACTGCATAGAGTTCTACTTTAATTTTGAGATGTTTTAGAAGGAAATGGATAGGTGTGAAGGTTTTCCAAACCATCCAGATCTACCTCCTTCCACTATTCCAAGACCTTTCAACATAGTAATGGTTTTTGAGACATATGATTTTCCATTTCTAGTGGAAAATGAGAATGAACCAAAAGATAATACATAGGAAATCCATGCCTTTCAAAAGTTTCAAAGGAATAATTATAAATTGAGGAATAAGGAACTTAATACTACTTTTATGCCTCCAAATAGTAGTGATACTACTCCTCCAAATCCTAAGGCCAATAATAATCTACCTCCTATAAAAGGATATGACTAACAAAAAATGTTGATCCATAGAGTAAAAGTAGATACAATAAATTTTAAGATATGAATAAGATCAAAGAAAATATTAGCCTTCATAATTTAGCTCTGATTACTAAGTAAAGAGAATTGTTACTCAAGGCCTTTGCTAGGAGACCATTCACTAATAAATAAAAGGCTACTCACACCAATGTGATTGTTTACAAGGATAAGCTTGAGGTACTATATTTTATTCTAGATATCAAAATGATCGATAAGAATGTGTATAATTGTCTCATTGACTCAAGTGCCTAAAATAATGTGATTCCTATGACAGTATGAAAAAAACTTGGGTTGACCCCAAATAAATCCAAAAGAGTGGTTCCACAACTAGGCAAATCATCATTACCATGTGTTAGGGAGTTGATAAATGTACATATTTAGCTTTCCTCTAAGTTATAGAATAATAATACATATATATTATGGCCATTGACATGCTCAAAGCTTATGGATTGCTACTAAGTCATGATTGGTCAAAGACATTGAATGGGTACATGGAAATAGACTTTGCACATATGTGTTTTTATAGAAAGGGGTAGTCAATAAAATCCAAGTGGATTGAGAACCAAAGATGAAGTACCTAATTTATTATTATAATGCCAAGAATAAGAAATTTAACTTTGCATCCTCACATGTAGGTGTCTAAATATTCACCATTAAGCATCAACCTCATCAGCAATAATTTATAGGTCCTTCACAATTATGGACCCTACACTTTGACGATGAAAGATCAAAGAAAGGTTATGGCATTAGTATATACTTTATTGAGCCATAAAAAAAGATAAATCTATCCATATATAATATGTAATTCATGTGCACCAATAATCAAGCTAGGTATGAAGCTCTAGTTTTAGCTTACAATTTGCACTAAAACACAATGTCAAGTAGTTATTGATATTTGGAAAATTATAATTAGTTGTCAACAAGAACTAAAGGAAACATCAGTGTAAGCTTTCTTGAAATATTATAAACATATAGATTGGGTTTTGATATAATCCTTTAAATCAATCAATATCATAGTTACTCCAAGGGAATAAAATAAAATAATATATTCACTACTAGTCTTAGTTTCCAACTTGTCACCACTCCAAGAATCTAAAATGTAGAAGTATTTTATGGAGATAGTTCCTTGCCCCACTATCCCATAAAATGTGGAGAACTTCTAAGTAGTTGATAATGATCAATAGATCATACAATTTATAAGTAACTTTGGAGCTTTTAAAACTCATAATATGTGAAAAGGATGTTAAGACTATGAACGTAGAGTACCTAGGAGAAGAATGCATATTATAGTTAAAAAAAAATTATATACTTATGGGGATGGTCTCTGTAAGTGACCAAAATTGCATGAATTAATTGAGCCCTTTTCAAGTGTAAATGCCTAAGTCCAACCTGAGCCAAGTGTCAAGGTCTAAGTCATTATCCCAATTACTATTTCAAAGTGTTCCTTTGAAAGGTCAAGATCATGTTGAAGTGGCTATGTGACTTAACTTGGTCTTTCCTTAGTGTATTTACCTTGGGAATTTTATTTTATGTATTTCCATATATTAATTTGGTCTTTACTTGGTACAAAGTCCTTAGAGTCTTTAAAAAAAAAGTGTTCATGTAGATTGTCTTAAGGCCATATTTTGTTGGGCTTTTTGTCTACATAAAAATCCCAAAGGGCTATTTCCTTTAGGTATTTTATCCACATAAAAATATTAAAGGTCTATTTTCATTATTTTAAGTAAATTATAAGGACTTTTTTATTTTGGCCAAAGTGTATAAAAAAAGTCCAAAGGATCATTCTGCCTTTGTAAAATCTCTGTAGGGTCATTTTGCCTTTGCAAAATCTATGAAGGATCATTTATTTTAGGCATTTTTCCCTTATGAAATTCTTGAAGGGCACCTTAAAAAAGTCTAAAGGGTAATCTAGAGGGAAAAGGACACTTTTAATAAGTCTGAAGGGCACTTTCAAAAGATCTAAAGGGCCACTCCAAAAGGTTCAAAGGAATTCAATGTCTTGGCCAAGTCACATTTGCATTAGGCTAAGTGTTTTGAAAAAAATATGAAGGGTACTTACCCTTCAACAAAAGTGTAAAGGTCCAATTTATTAAAAAAAATATCCAAGTCCAATTCTTTCAAAAAAAGTGTAGGGTCTAGTTATTTTAGACTTTTTGTTTGCAACAAATTTTTTGAAGGGCACTTGCCCTTCAGGGATTTTTTCAGTACAAAAGTCCTAAAGAGATATTATAGATAAAAAGTCTCAAATAAATTTGTCCAAACAATGTGATAGCCATAAAAATGTCACTGATGATCATGTAGATGTCAAAATTAGGCTCAGTGATCATCCATTAGAGGTTAAATTTGATAGTCATGTGGACATCATTGACAGTCACATGAATGCCAAATGAAAGGTACATGAATGTCAAATTTAAGCCATGATAATTATCTATCAAGGGCTTAAAATTGACAATTTCATAGACTTCATTAATGATCACACACCCATAAAATATGTTCGTGTGGACATCAAATGATGGGTGCACAAAGGTCAAATTTAAGCCATAGTAGACAACTAATGATGTTTGAGCAAACATATAGAGATCAATGGTTCATGTTGGATCATGGGTTTAAAGGATCAATGGAGGTGGGAAGTCAAGATGCATCAGGCCTAGAGACACAAGTATACAAGTGCTGTTATCCATGAGAAGGTGCCGTTGAATGGAATCAACCATGTTTCAAGGCTCTATGGTAAATTAAATATTCTTCCATTTGATCTTGGAGGTAGACTCTTTTTAGATTTGGTATTGAGCTTTTTTTTAGTTTATTCATTACTCTTTCTTTCTTATCCCTTGTTTGTATATAGTCCCTGTACATGTTTTATTTTTGTTCTTTATTTTTTTAATAACTTTTTTCAAGATAGGCCTTGGCTTAGGTTTCATCTAGTCACTCAAAGAAGGACCTTTTAAATTAGAAGTTTATGTGTAAAAGGACTATGGGATTGACATATGGCCTTGATGTTTTTAATTTTAGGGAGACTATTAAAGATAAATGGATAGACTAATCATTCCCTAAAATCTTAAAATTTGTTTTTTTCTAAGCTTGAGTTTGATGAGGCTTGTATATACAGGATTAAAAGTTTAAATTATTAAAGCATAGTCATGCTTGCACTTAAACAACATTTATTTCTTAAGGTAAAGTTTATGACCAAGGATGATTTCCTAGATATCAAAAACTTGAACAAATCCCAAAACCTAGCTAGCTTGATTCCTAACCTTTTCTATAAATCTAAACATGGTCTATAAAAAGCAAAAAATACAAAAATAAGAGCTCATTACAAATTTCAAAAGGAAATTTCTAAGCAAAGGTGATTTGGGTAATCTCCACTAGGGCTATGGATGCTTAGTTTACAGTGGATAAAGGCCTTGAATGGAGCTAAATCCATATCTATTGGGGCTATGAATGTCTGGTTGGCAACAAAGTAATGCCCAAGCCTTCCCTAAGATAAAATCAATGTTCTTAATGAATATTTAAACATGATGTAACTCAATGTCAATGGTTAAAGACATGAAGTCTAGAAGTTGATCTCTAAATCTCATTGAAAATAGTAAGTGGAATCAAATCACACACACACCATGACTAGGTTTTGATATTTGATCCCAATTTTTCATGTGTGAGGCTTTTTTTAAACATGACCAGGGCTTAACAATGGTGCTTGATCAAGTGGAATGAATACCTAGTTGTAAGTCTAAACCATAATCTATAAATTTTAAAACATATTGCTATGGAAATTCACCTGATTAGGGTGTTAATAATATGTTTACACATTGTATTTATTTAAATATCATCCACACCTCATTTGGTTGGCATATTTGTGCATGATTCTAGTTTAGATCTTATCCTAATTTGTTAACATTGAATTTATGAGTTTTAGATTTGTAGGTTTAATAGAGCCCTCCTTGAAAATGGGTTATGTTTGGGTTTCATGATTTAGTGTTAATATTGGTCTTTTAATAGCCTTTGGTTTGTCAAAGGTTGAGTTTAGTTCATTTTGATCACCCTGAAACCTTGATTCCAATTACCTTGTCCCAAATTCTTTCCATTTAAATTCAAAATTGGTGGGAAATTTTTTACATGGGAGCATTTTAAAATTCCATATACTTATTTAAATTTTTATACTAAGGATTTTTCATGTTTATTTTCACAACCAAACCCTAGTCTAAAAATCCATGATTGGTCCCTTTTAGGTCTTGAGATCCCTTAGCCTATGTTCCTCATGGTCTAAACTAATCCATGGTCCTTTTTATTTAGTAGAGCCCTATTTTATTTCAATCTTAGTCTAAACTTTAGCCTAAGGTTTTAATTCATATTTAGTAATATGAATCAAAACTTTGTTCTAAGATTGTATCCTAAGTCTTATATTATTTTTGAGCTTTGACTTATTTATATTTTTCAATATCTACATGTATCAATCATCCTTTGACCTAATAGATTACAATTGATGGCCTACATTTTCTTAGACAATTGATATTAGATGGTACGAGTTCAAATTCAAAAGGTCAAGCTTGTAGTGCATGATAAGGCTTGAACATGTTCTCATCTATTGATGGTATGTAGCTAAGTGTACACCTTCTCATCAATGGGGTGTATTAAGTCAAGGTTTAAAACTAATCCTCAAGTTAACGTGGTGATGACATGCATCATAACCACTTCAGATAGAGTATTGAGTAACCAATGGTGTTTGATCCTTTGGATTGAAATCTAATGACACACATTGATCCAACCTAGCAAGATCTAATGGCACGAGATCAAAGGGTCCCTTTTATTTATGTTTTAACTTGATCTAGGGATTCACCCTAAAATTTTTATTATATTTATTAATAAAATAAAACCGTAGGTGAAAACCTTATGCTATGTCTCTTTTTATTAAGCATGGGCCACCCTTTTATTATGTGTTGAGATTAGTCTAAGCTTTGGCCTAAAGTTTTATCCATGTCCATTAAGATAAATAAGATATTAGTATAAATAGTTTAGCTTAAATCTTTATATTGTTCCTCTTTTAACTTTGACACTTTTTTTAGAAATAAATCATGCTCAATCTCATAGATTATAATCTAATAATGCATGTCTGATCAAATGAAGAGATCTAATAGCATGAGGGCATGGCTAAAAATTCAATACATGGTCACAGGTTAAAGATTGATCATGTTCTCAGAGATCGATGGTGCACATTCAAACATACACTATTCGATCTATAGTGCATATTAAGTCAAATTTTTTTAATGAAGCCCAAGTTGAATGTGTGACTACCACTTAGCAAAAGCACATTAGCTTGATAGGATTGATAAAGAAAGATGCAAAAATCTCATGGAAATACCAAGTGGCACCATTCTAGTTTAAGACCCATAGATAACCAATGGCATTCAATCTTTTGGATCGAGATCAATGACACACATTTTCTCGACCAAGCAGATCCAATGGTGCGAGCCAAGATGGACTTTTCAAAGGGATCATGACCAATAAGTAAGTGACACATGCCCATATTAGAGATAATTAAGTAATCTAGTTATTTTTAAACCTCACGAGTGCCTAATTAGATCTAATGTGGCATACCAAGTGTTAATATTAGTAGGAAAACCAAATATTAAGTGTTCTTCCATGGGTGGGTAATGATTTAAAGCATAGAGGGAGGTCTATAGGCCATTCCAAAACATATTTTCCATTCATAACCATGGATCATTTTCTATTTACACCATAACTAGATCATTCATGTGTCATCATTACAAAATCAAGTTGTTCCATGACATGCATTAAGGAAAAGGAAACTGTCTAGGAGGTTTTAACTATGTAGATAAGTGATCAAAAGCTTCTCTAGATGGTTGTATATGAGGATAAAGTTTTTTTATCCCTTGACCACAAATATTCTCCTTCTAGCTCAAATGAAGATATTTTCAACCATGAAATCGAAGGGTTTGTTGTAAATTTCTATCATTCAATATAGAGGTAGTTAGAGAAATGATTATTTTCTTATAAATAGATGAAGATCTCAAGCATGGAATGGAATATTTTCCATCTAGGAGCATCTTGGTGGTATTTGAAAGTTTGTTTTGTAGTTCTGTAGATTACAACCTATAGGTCTAGATTTGAGAAGGACTAGAAAACATATAAATAGGGGGCTTTTCCTTTATCCAAGGTTATTTTTGGATTTTGTTGTTGGTCATTACTATTAGTCTTTGCTATCTCTAAGTTTAGGTTTTGAAATTTTTTTGAAATCAATATATGTGTGTAGATATTGTCTCTCTTGCTAAGGTGGTTGTAGCTATACAACCATTAGTAAGCTTTGAGGGAATGTTTATATGTCTCCCTTTTCAAAATATCAAACTCACCATGTTTGTCCCCTTAGAATAATTTTGAACAATTGATCTGTGTAAAGTTTCTTTTCAATATTAATGAGAATGCTTATGGTTCTTTTCTCTTTCTTATTGATGAAGTGTAGTAATATGTCTTACAAGTCCTACTAATTAGATATTTGGCTTTATGTTCACTATCAATTATCATATTGAGCATAGATCTAGGTTGTAAATCCATTTCTACAGTTTAATTTAGAAAATGTGTTATTAAATGACCATTTAGGGCACCCTAGGTCTACAGATTCGATAGGAAAAAGTTTATTAAAATTTTAATTGTAGTGTATGATCTAGTTTTTTAGGGGCATCTGGTATTTCTCATTATCTTTTATTTGAGTCCTTTTACATCTTTTTCTAAGGATAATGTCATGAAAATTTTAAGAGACCTTTCTATTTGAAATAGGCCACCAGAATGACACCTTCCATTTTTATGTAATCATCTAATTATCCTACCCCATCCCACCCTACAAATAATACACCTTTTACATACTATAAGTTTTATTTTCCTTGTCAATGCATGAGATATTTCATACTTAAAATGTGTTGACAATTTGTGTTTCAAAGTTTAGAATTTTAGTCTTTTATTTAACCCCTCTATTCTTGAATATTCTTCAAAATAAAAGTTGCAATCATATACATATCTATCTTTAGTAAATTTAATGTGACCTAGTGCATTTGTGCATTCCTTGTGATAACCTTTCCCAGGTGGACTATGCAAGTTTGGTTATGTTCAAGTCATATTTATGTCTCTTTGTGCCAATAATCCCCATAGAGGTTTAATTTCATAATCTCTCCATGTGATCAAGATACCCATTAGGTCCTCTCACCTTAGTTCAGGTAGAGCCAGAAGTAGCAGGGAACTGACCATACCTTTTGTTAGTGCCTCTCAACTATTTTCTCAGTCTGGTCTATTCTTGATGTCCAACCCTTCCTCATCTATAATGACATACTAGTGGGTTTCTCATCGTTGTTTGCCATTTTCTTCAAGTGTGCAAGGCTAGATCATAGAGGTGTATAACTAGGAACCAACAGTCTCATTAGTGTGAGATTTTGAATAGGATCCAAAAGCATAAAAGAAGAAACAATCGAAATCAAGTGAATCATATTTCACTAAAGATAATTTGGTAACTAATGAACATCCTTAGTATGCCAATATTATCCTAAGTTGCACTAAAAGTGAGAAAAAATTTAAGGGTATACTCATAAAATACATATGAGAATATAAAAATATTTGATCCCAAGTTTATCACACATGCTATCCCATTAAATCCAAAACAAAATCCCTTTAGGAAACATAAGAGACCATTAAATACAATTTTAGTGCCCATCATTCAAACATAAGTTCAGAAACTCTTGGATGATAAGATTGTGTTTCCAATTAGGTATGCCGCCTAGGTCACTAAGCTAGTACATGTTAGGAAAAATAAGAGAGAAACCATATTATGTATTGACTTCAATAGATTGAAAAAATCATCATAAAAGGATAACTATCATTTTACCTCCTTGGATGAGGTAATTCAAATGTTTATTGGTCTAAAATGATGTCCTTAAATGGATTTTTAGGCTATAATCAAGTGCTAGTGGAAGAAGAAGATAGAATGAATACTACTTTTACGACCAAGTGGGGTCCTTTTCAGTATAAAAGGATGCATTTTGGCCTAATTAATACAAAATAAACTTTACGGCATGTCATGGACTTCACTTTCTAATGAATTTTTTTCAAATACATCACCATCTACATGGATGACCTCATAATATTTTAAAAAAACATAACTGATCATGCAGATCATTTATAAAATGTATTTGATAGATGCAAAAGATATAGAGTGTCACTAAATCCATATAAGATCATCTTTGGATTTAATGAAGGAAAAATGTTAGTTCATGTCATTACCAAAGAGGGGATTTCATTTCAAAGATAAAGCCTCTAACAAAAAAAAAAATTGAGTTCCTTCTTTATAAAGATAAACTTTGTGAGAATATTAATTTCTAAATTTGTAGAGATTATCAAGACACTATATTTCATGTTGAATTAGGATACTAGATAGATTGGAAAGCTAAATCCAATAATGCATTTCAAGATATTAAGACTTCTATTACTGAATCTCTAGTTTTGATTATCCCCAATGTTACTAAGGATTTATTTATTTATTCATTTGTTTTAGAGCACACTATAGTGATAATACTCACACAAAAGATAGATGATAGTGAAAATCAATTTGAATTTATGAGTAATAATTTTAAAGATGAAAATTTGAAGTATTCAATGATACATAAGTAGATATATGCCTTAATTAAGGTGGTAAAGAAGTATAGGAACTACATTCTTAGTAATAAGGCATATATCATTATTTCATATCTATCTTTCAAGCTCACACTCAACTAAAATGAATTAAGATAGAGAAGAGGTAAATATATGGAAAAACTATAGGAGTTTAATATTTAAATCAAACCATCGAATATGGTGAGAGGCCAAGAAATCATCCATCTGATAGCTAAAATTGATCCACACATTCACAATAAGTAGATCAATGAAACATAGGTAGTTGGTGGTGACTGTTATGAACATATAATCCATTAATTACTCACATGTACATTCCCCATTGAGTTTAATAGAGAGAAAACATGAGCCATTAGACTCAATTTATCTCATTATATGATAACAAAGGAGTATTATATAGAAAAAATTATGAAGGTATCTAGTTGAGGTGTGTTTCAAGAGAAAAAGCTGTAGATATCATGAATAAATTGTATCAAAAGATAGGTAGTGGACATCCTTTTGGGAATGTAACAAATTATAAAATATCTAAAATGAGATACTAATGGCCTAAAGTTTTTATATATGGTCATAATAATGTCAAGACATGCCATGAATGTTAGGCATTTGGAAAAAAGGAAGTACTTCTACCTTACCTTTATAACTAGTCATTGAGGGATGACCCTTTACTCAATGGGGTTTTGAATTTTTTAGATAGATCAATCAAAAATCTTCAATAGGACATAATTTTTTCCTAAAAACCACTAATTATTATACCAGATGGATAGAAGTTGTGTCTAACTAAAATTACAGAGCCCAAGATGTGATCAAATTTATAGAAGAAAAATATTGACTCAATTTGGGACTTCAATATCTTTAGTCTGTGACAATGGTCCAGCATTTTAGTTAGTGAAATTATATAATGGGATCATTACAAACATATTAAAATCAAGTTTTCATTTAAATATTATCCACAAGGGAATGGAGTTGTTGAGTCTACCAACAAAAACTTGATAGATGCCATTAATAAATATACATAATATAAACCTAGGGAATGGCACCTACTATTAAAATATACACTATGAATAGATAAAACAAGGAGCAAACAAGCACTAAAGGCTTCACCTTTCTTGATAGTTTATGGGAAACAACCAACATTTTATATTATTCTTAAATTACCAAAGTATCAATTCATGAAAAATTACATGGGAGAATATGATAGAATCCAATCTAGATTACTCAACATAGTCTAGATGGAAGATGCATGAACTAAAGCACTACATAACTTCAACAAGAACCAATACTTTATTAAGAGGTGGTTTGACAAAAAATATAAAGTCAAGGATTTAAGTATTTTAGACTTAGTGATTTTATGGAATAATGCACATGAAAAAAATGGACAACATGACAAGTTTAATCCTTTATAGATTGGTCCATATAAGATCTTGAAAATACTAGGTATTAGTGTTTTTCATCTTAAGGACCTCCAAGTTAAATACCTTGCTTTTATAGTTGATGGATTTTTTTTGAAACATTATTTCGTAAATGCTCTAACTAGGGATGATTCTAAATGACAATGAGTTCAAACATAGAACTAGGATTATATTAAGTTTCATGATTTCTAGAGTAGATTTCCTATTTTTTGTCATTGATTTTATTACATAAATTTCATATTTTATTATATTAGTTTCTTGTTTTTTAGTATTTGATTTCATAGTTAGTTTTTCTACTTTCTCGATTAGCTTTATTAAACTACAAAACATTCCAATCAATTTCTCATGTTAGAATTAATAAAGGCCTACCAAAATGAAGGGAATGACTGAAGAAGTGCATAACTAACATTCACTAGGATTTATTTTTTTAGTACTTAATAAATTCCATGTTAAGGTATGTGTTATAAATAAAATCAAAGATTTGATTTGGATTGAATAATTTCACCATGTTTTAGATTAAGGTAAAACCAGGTTTTGAAGGGGCCCTGAAACCCTATACAACAAAGAGAAAGATAAACCATAAAACATGACCAGGTTTAAAAAGACCCTATTACCAGTAAAAAAACTAAACTAGGTTTTACAGGGACTTGTTACCAGCAGATATGACCAGATAAAACTGCTATCAAAACACTGATCTAGAAGTTAACAGACTAGATCAGCACCCTGAAAAACCTCCCAGACTAGTAACTAGCAAACCAGTAAAGCAACCAGTTTACTAACCCAAAAAAACCAGTCAGCATAAGGGAACATTAGATATTCCTTTTGAATTGAGGGTTTTATTTTTATTACATGACCGAAGGTTCATATCTAGAGGGGGGACTGAAGGCTTAGACTTCTTCCTCTTAACTGCTATCCATCCATCCTCTAACTTTGCTGCCTCAGCACTCCATGCCTCAGAAGACAATGATCCATGGACCCCAGGGGACACAGATGCCACAACAAATTCCTTATGAGAACCAAACAAAGTCTGGATCCTTGAAGGATCCTCCGAAATAGGGGAAGAGACTATGGATAATTTCACCATATTTTTGAGAGTTGCTCTGATATATTCATGCAAATTTGAGAAAGGCTTTTCATTTTCAAAGATAAAGTGTAATATTACATGTTAAAACTTGGATGAAAGAGAATAAATATTGAAATGGATATATGTTGATAAGGATGTATTGATAAAAATGATTTTTCTTATACATACACCCAAATAATGGTGGTTCCCAAGCCTTCTTCCACTTATGTTAAAAAAAATCATTCAATCATATAAACTTATAGAATAAGGGTGATTTAAGTAAACTATATCAGGGATATATATGCTTGGATAATGGTAGAGAAATGATTAAAGTAGAATCAGAGGTATCTCTATCAGGACTATGGATACTTGGTTGGTAGTAGAGCAATGACTAGGCTTACCTAATTTTTGTTTATAAAAATTAGATATCAAAATGAAACCTATGGTGTCTATCTAGATATATGTCAAAACTCTCATAACAAGGGGTAAATTAATTCTACAAAATCACACATAGATGTTAGGAATGAAAAGGGTTAATACCTTACATGATGAATTTGGAGTCTCTTTCACCTATCTATTCTACTTATTATTTTCTTATAAGGACTAAATTCATATTATAATGCAATAACTAAGATTCTAGTTTCTCAAATACTCAAGAGTATAACCCCACTGAGTCACCATTTATTATACCCCAACACACCCCATTTTAAAAATTCAAATAAGTACCCACTATTACTAGGAATCTTCATTTGTGGTTCATATTATTTAACCCTAAATTGTATTTAGATCTTATTGGTATAGACAAGATTAATAATATCAAAATTAATAAGGATAAGGGTGATAAATAGATATATAGTAGGCTAATTAATTACAAAACTCAGATAAAACACATATTAAATTTATTATGCTAAGATATACTAAAAATGAAAAGTACAGTTATGTTATATCTATAAATTAAAAATAAATAATATACTTATTTGGTTATAATGCTAATATAGATCTAGATCTAGAATAGGCAAGAAGCAGACTGGAAGAGTATTCTATAACAATTACAAAATTCTAGATTTTATGCCTGTGTAGCTTTAGACACTTGCATCAACATAGGATAATTGTATCAATACTAGTGTCTAGGTTAAATAGAGGGGTATTTTATGGATTACATGTTAAAAATGAATTTAACACATGGATGTTTTTGGGTTTATCCTCACCTTCACTCTAGTTTATTTAGATCTAGGTCATGGACTATTACTCCCTATCAAATGATCAAATCCTAGTTCTTCATCCTCATAGTGGATATGGCAAAAAATGGGTTAGTGGGCACATGGTGTTGAGCTTGCCCAAATACCTCTCTATAAATAAGCATTTATTACATATCCTATAATCTATAGAGGGATTAAAACTTATATAGTTATCCCCTATGCGTTGGATTTTGTGTGAATCATGTAATATGTGAAAAGCAAGTAAAATAATTATCTATATTGTAACTTGGAAAATATAACTCTTGTACTCCTCATTCAGTACTTAAGACTTTTATATGTCTTTTAACTATGATTAATATGTAAATATTATAAAATAGGGAAGCCTTTTACTCAATTAATGCTCTTTTATATGAATACTAGGTTTGTGAGAGGTGAGTAATGAATGAGGTTTGATATTATATTTATACCAATCCATTTATACAATATATTACATAACAAAAAAAATGACCACTAGGATATGTTTCATTTTCAAATTAGATAATTTTAGAGCACTAGACACTTACGTCAGAATAGGACACCTGCATCAACGTAGTTGTCTATCTGAGATGAAAGTGTCTAGGGAGTAAAAAAATATGTATAGGCTTAGAACTTTTAGAGGCATAAGATAACTAGGTTTTAAGTATATTGGTAAATATAAAAGGCCTAGGTCATCAACATAATACTGGTCAAACTAAGAGAAGACCAAGGGGCACAAGAGAGATTAGATGTGAGACTTGTAGAAGTGGGAAAGGTATAAAACTAAGAGGAATAACCAAGGTCTGAGTTTGACAAGTGTACAAGACTAAGGTGTTATATAGTTCATAAATATCATCTATATTCACTCCCACTTTAATCTAGTAATGGAATTTCTAGTTTAAAGGAAAAGGAAAGTGTACCTAGCTATGTATAAGACACCTTGCCTTTGTTTGAGTTTAACTTCAATGCCTTGCTAGTGACTGACCTATAACCAAGAACATGTTACATAATATAACCAATTAATATAATATCAAATTGATAGAGAGTAGGGTTTAAGATTACACCTATGTATAGATGCAATCATCTTGCCTTTTGGAAATTTCATTTGAAAGATGCATCATGAATCACTAAAATTAAGATTAGGACAAATATAATTTGGAAAAGTGAATATATATAAGGAGATAGAGAGATAAAGAGAGATCGAGATATGAAGGCCCATTCCATCAACCTTGGAAAAAATGTGAATTTCCACCTTGTGACTAAGATTAACTCAACCGTGTAACCCAATCATATTAAAACCTAGTGAGTTTGAGTGAACCAAGTCAATTAACACTATTAAACTAGTGAGATTGTATGATATAATCAAGTCCAACTTAAACACTTTTCAAAATTGAGTGATTTAATCACCTCAACCATACTAGAAAAATAACCAACTAATGCATTAGACTGGCTCAATATAGTCCATAAAATTCCAACTTGGTGGGTGGTTATAGTCCCTGAAAGTGTTTGGAATCTAAAACTAATTTGAATTTGTAATATTAGGCACACATTGCATATCATATACAATTTATATATGTCTCATGCTAAAACTATGTATAATACTGGTACTAATATATATAATTCTACCATAAATATGTATCTAAATCATATAACTATGTAATTTGGCCAATTTGAAACTATGTAAATGTGGAGAACATGCTTCCAAAATATGTTCCCACTATAATATGAAACTAAAAATTGATATAAGTGATAATGTGGAGATCATGTTTCCAAAACATGGCCCCACTATAATATGGAGATGTTTAATATTGAGTAAGTGTGGATAACATGCTTCCAAAGCATGGCCCTACTTAATCTGAGACTATGAGCATGTGAAATCATGCCTATATGACATACCCCCATTGAATCTAAAATTTTGAATATGTAGAATCCATGCCTCTATGACATGCCCCCATTTAAATTCCCCCCATTTTAAGTGAGGAAATAATAGAATTTTTTAGTTACCTCAATTCAAAAGGATAATATAACCATATAACTTTGAATGAACCATGTAGCATATAGGATGATATACCTATGGAAATATATCATTGACGTGCATATAATGAATTCACATCAAGGCCTAAGATGCATGAGAAAGATCATGGAAGTGTATTAGTAGTAATAATACAAGATCAAGAAGAAAATCAAACACACATGTAAGGGCACTCATAATGAAATCAATATATAATGATCTAAGGAGACCATAAATAAGGGGTATGTTCAAATGCCACATAAACAAATGGAAAAGGCTTAGTCAAATTCCATAAAATCAAGAATGACATTTTCAAATGTCCATACAATAAGAAATTATATATTCAAATGTCAAAGAATCAAATAAAGGAATGAGGGCCACAATAAATGGAGAATATTCAAATTATTGATAGAAAAATAAAATAACAAGGCAAAACATTGAAGGAAGTACATAAAGGAAATCACAAGAAATGAGCATAAACATATCATAGTAGCCCATGGATCAAATGTGTTAGAAAAAAATGTCAAGTAAATAGAATATAAAGTAAAATATAGAGAATATATGTATGGATAAAGGTATGTGTTAAGGCATATTAGCTCAAACATGATAATGTAAAGTGATCATAGAATGATATAACCTAGAAGTATCATGATCATAGAGGTGGATGTCCCTAATTTCGTGGTGACATGATTAGAAAGAAATCCCAACATCCAAAAATGCATAAATCATATATTTATGTATGTATGTATCACAATAAAATACAAGCATGAAACATGTTTATGTATAAGTAACTGATATTCTATCCATTGACATAAAACTAACACATAAATTCTAAGGACCCAATAGAATATGTAGATACTGAATTGTTTTTGGGTTTTTTTTTCATTTTTTTGAAAATGTGAAACTAGAGAAGTTACCCTATGATCTTATCCAATGGATGAGAATAGTCAAGGATTGGTAAATGTATAACTTATCTTGAATGAGATGTCCCATATGCATGCATAGATAATTAAAAAGTGTATCATGCTATTTTAGTAAGTTTGTACTTGGTATATTTGGTTTGAATTTATCTCATCTACTAATGATGGATTCAACTCATATGTAATAGGTCCTAAAGGTATAAATAGATCATGTGGTAAGTTATTGAGTGGATTAGAACAAGGTTTGTTGAACTGTTCATCTGTAGATTTATCAAAATCTCTATGAGTAATGAGAGTAGAAGTTATTGATATGAGGAAGGGATTGTAGTTTCCCCTTTGTAATCACATTTAAAACTTTAGATTTGTCAAGTGTCTCTTGTTTTTTGACATATTTTTCTATAAATCCCAGGATAAATATTTTATGTGCCCATTGTTCTCTTTATGATGTTACCTTTTCTATTTGTGATTTATTATTTGACTTGTTTTCATTTATAGGTTATTGTTCTTGTGCATTGGCTAAATATATATTTAAATTATTTGCATTAATATTGATAATATATCCCAAGAATCGATGGTTATTCTAATCAAATGTGGAAATAAGATGAGTGATGCATTGGGAATATTTTCCCAATCCTTGACCATGATATTTTTTTTTGTAAATATTTCATTCCAAAACTATACTATTTGGAAAAACAAGTATCATTATTGAAAGGTAAATTTGTATCCTTTTATTTATTTTATTTTTATTTTTGAACATTTTCTTGCTCTATGTTTGATATTTGCATCTATTTTTACTCTGAATTTTACTTTGGTACCCACATTTATTTTTCTATACTTGTGGTTTGGGAGAGGTATTCATATTTTGAGTGGTTTTCTTGGTTGATGCATCAATAATATGATCACCACTACCTTTGAGACTTTGTATTTTATTATTAAATACAAAATAACAATTTGTATGATGCCCATGAATTTTATTATATGCATAATAGTATTTGGATCTCCTAATAGGATATTAAAGAGGTAATTTTATCACTTTGTCTCGAATAATTTATCTTAGGATTTTGCTTTGTCTCTTAGTAACCTTTGGTATAATACTTGAATCATTTGTTTTATATGTGTCTTGTTGTAGCTTTTTATTTGGATATAAAACCTTGTTTAGCACAAAATTAGTAGACAAGGATGCAAACACATGATTAACACTACCACATGTTAGATTCTGTAAGTATGTTATTTGATATTCCAACCATGTGATCTTTGAACTTAAATTATTTTTCCACTCTTATATTGAATTTATCATAATAATGAATTTCTCATTTAAGTATTCACAATCACAAACCCTAGATACCTTGGATTAGACATGCATATATATGCCATCTATCTTACCCCTTGAAGGAGTGATATCATGGACCTAGTTATAAGGATGATAACAATCACCCTCCTTGGGGTTAGAAGGAAGAGGTTCAATACTATTTCCATAATTTTGATAAAAGGAAATTTGAATTTTATCTTAATTAGGATCATTCTCTAATTTGGTTGTTTTGAAATAATCATATTTTTAACCCCTTATAACCTTAATTGATCAAATCATGCATGAAACATAAAAATTAATAACTACCATTATGTACTATATAATGGAGTAAATAAGAGATTTATCCATAATGAACATCATTTTGGAAAAGGTAAAATTCTAATTTTATAAATTTTGAACACTTTGAAAATAGTAATCAAAATTTAGAAAATCGTAAATCATGAAATCATAGGTAAATGAAAACCCTAGGAATTAGAAAAATCTACATTCATATGAATTGAGTTCACCAAATGTTTAAATCTAGATTAGATGTGGATCTTATTGGGATATATAGGGTTAATAAAATAAAAATGAATAAGCACAATGGTGATAAATATATCTATAGTAGGAAAATTAATTGTAAAACTTAGATAGAACATATGCTAAATTTATTATGCTGAGATATGCTAAAAATATAAAGTACACCTATGATAGATAAGGAAATGAAAAATAAATAAGGTACTTAGATGGTTTAAATGTTAATATAGATCTAGATCTATAACATGTAGAAAGTAGACTGGAAGAGTATTCTATAACATTTGACAAATTCTAGAATTTGTGCCTCTATATCATTGCACACTTGTGTCATCCTAAGATAATTGCATCGATGCTAGTATCTAGGTCAAATGTAGGTGTCCTATATAGAATACCAATAAAAGTAGGATGTGACCACCTAGATGCTTCTAGTTTTTTCATCTCTTTAATTCTAGTGCATCTAGATCTAGGTCATAGATTGTTGTTCCTTATCAAATGATCAAACCCTAATTCTTCATCCTTCTAGTGGATAAGAGAAAAAATGGGTTTACGGGCACATGGTGTTGATATGACCCAAAGACCCCTCTATAAATTAGAACTACCTAATAGCCAATATCTGAAGGACTCAGACTTATGTAGTTCTCCCTTATGTGTTGGATTGTGTGTGGATCATGTAATATGTGGAAAGTAAGTAAAATAATGACATAACTTGTAACTTGGAAAATATAGATCTTGGGATGATACTTAAGTACTTTAGACCTATATATGTGATGTCCCTATGATTGATATGGAAATAGGAGAAAATAGGGAAGCATTTTACTCAATTGAATTCTTTTTAATATGAATGCTAGGTATGTGTTAGGTGAGGTAAGAATGAGGGTTGATCTTATATTTATACCAATACTATTTGAAAAATATATCACTTAATAACACTTAGGCCAAACATTATGATATATTTCATTTTTAAATCAGATGATTTTAGTGGACTCTACTCTTGCATCAAAATATGATACCTATATTGATGTAGGTGTCTGTTTGGGATGTAAGTATCCAAGTAATAGAAATATAGGTATAGGATTAGAACTTGAAAAGGTATAATATAAGTATGTTTTAAGAAATATAGGAAATATAGAAGGCCTAGGTCATTAACATAAGACTTTTGAGACTAAGAGATAGGCTAAGGGGCAAAAGAGAGTAGATGTGAGACTTATAGAAATGGGAAAGGTATAGAACTTAGAGGAACAACCAATGCATAATTTTTCCTAGTGTACAATATTGAGGTGCTATATAGTTCATAAATATCATCGACACATATCAAACTTAGGAATTTTAATAATGATCTAATATACATAATATTAATTTTGTTTTTGAAGTCTAATTTACATCTCAAAGTTCCAAAAATGAAGAAAATCAGAGCTTGGTCATTATTCAAGATTTATTTACCACCTTTGAATATTTTACTATTTTTAATGCTTATTAAAATCTGGGTTTTTATTTGATTTAAAAACATGACTAACAAAAACATTTTAGCATATTTAATCTTTGATGTGCATCATCCCATTCTTAGGCTTTCAAATTTCACTAAATTCCCTAGATCATGAGATCTATCAGTGTTCTATTTACTTGAAATTGGTCATGGTTATAATATAAATATTCTTAGCCCATCTAATCACCTATATTACTAAGATCATTCCATGTAGAAACATGTTGGTCACTTGTACCTTTTGGCTTTCAAACTATATTAAAATTTCTTGAGTTGTCATGAGCCATCCACATGTCAAAATCTTATTAACTCGAGACACAACAAATTTTCATGAGAGTTATAAGTATTTTAAGATCTTAGATCCCATACATTATGCAATGTGTAATAATACCTTTGAATCAAATCCCATAATGTTAAGGTAATTCTAATAGGTTCAAAGTTTTTGAATAGTAAAATAGCCTAGATCATGACAAGTGGCATAATCTTATTCACTAGGGATCTATCAATTACAAGTACAAAACACAAATTTCTAAGCCTATATATTAATGATATACATACATGTGACATGATATAATCAACTCAAAACCTGTTAGTTTAAGGTACATTTCTACTGTTCCTTTTTCTATAGACTCCTTAGGACTATCCACATGTCACCATCTCAAAATCTTGAGACTTATTGAAAGGAAGGTACAAGATAAAAATACAACAATATTTTAAGATCTAAGAATTTTACTTGTGTCATCATCTCAAAATCCTATAGCTCATCATTCATAAGGAAAATGTTAGATTTTTGTGAACCCTAAATCCTGAGATTGTTCTATATGGCACCATCTTGTGTACATGATACCAACCCAAAGAAATACATAATTTAAATTTTAAAGAGCCCCTAATCCCTAAGATCATGCCAAATGGTAAAATATTATTAATTTACAACCCATTAATCATATAAATAAAAATTACAAAAGAATAAATATCTATGGGTAAGTAAGATCAAAATGAGTGTCACAATCTCAAAGATGCATGACTGAAACACAAATGCAAGATTTAACAGCTACACAAAATACAAATATATGGGAATAGAAATTTGTGTAGTGAATATGAATAAGGACTCACAATGAACAAAAATATACTGCATGGAAAAAAACACTTGCCAAAGCTAACTAACATAATTCAAATATAAAAGTGAAGTAGAGCTAAAAGTTTTTGTTGTATCAAATTCACATGAATTGGGCATTCAAGTCTCAAGATTTAAGTGATATAGGAAAAATATTAATGATATAAAATGACTTTTCCCTTAATCAATAATATTTAAACTATGAATTTGATCCTCTAAGCTATCAAAATTCCTAATTTATGAATCAACCCAGTCAGCTTACTAAGAAATCTATAGTAAAGCAATGGCTTCCTCATCCTAATTAGTTAACTATCCTCCCTCTTAATATTTTATTATAGAAGGAACTAAATACTTGGACACAACCTTTGATAGAGGAGTATTACCATTCTCTCATTAATCTACTCTTTGGGTTGAGATAGACAACACTATACCATATTCAACCCAAGGCTAGTTGGAAAAAGATTGGAGAATATATGTGGATGATTTATTAATAGTAAAAATAATTGGTTTGCATAATGTAGTAGTGAAATCTGAGGTAATTTCATGCATATACTTACTCCAATATTTATTTCTTAATGGTATTATTACTAAATATTGTTTACACTTCAGGCTTTATAAGAATGTGGTAGCTTATATTTATGGGAAGGCCTTTGGAAAGTATCTACACCTACGAGTGCCTGAGATAAATTATAACTAGTTCATAGCCAATACTTAGTTGGAACATAACATTGTTGAAGGTAAACTCAATTAGTGGTTGAAGAAAGGTGAAACTTTGAATATTTAAGGAGTTGTTTCCTCGGTTAACCAAATTTAGGCTTGTATTAGAATAACCCTAGATTTTGTGAACATGTTTTAAGTATTTTTTACCATCACTGACATACATGAGGCATGGGTGCCCTTGATAGACATCATTTTGACTTTATATTAAATCATGACATTTGGTGAGGTTATCAATGTTAGGCTCATGGCACAAATGTTTGAAGTTAATGAAAGGCCATCTGATGTAAATTTTTACATCATGTCTTATGTAGTAGATGTAATTATGGGAAAAGTGCACACAACCTATCATAAAACCATGGGATCCATTTTAAGAATATGTGAATAATAGATATGTGATGAATTTTCCATAATCCATGTCTACAAGTTTAGAATAGAAATAGAGAAAATTATAGAAGAGATATACCCACTAGTATACTAGGACATTTATGGGCACTCCATGCCCAATATTTTCAAAAAGATAAGAAGAAGAATTTTAATGATGGGAGACTATTGGTATTATCTTTATTGCATTTTAATCATTATAGAAGGAACCAGGGCCCCTCATCTGAAATTACCACATATTATTCCCAACAAATTTGTAGAGATAGATTTTCAAATATATAATAATGTAGATGAGTATATAAGTGCCAAAAATCAAGGGTACCATCATTAGACTCCTCTAAGCACTTTTTAGGATAAATTAAAACCCAAGTATATCCATAGATTACATACAATAGAAACTATGAAATTAATTAATCAAAACATTATGAATATATATATATATATATATATATATATATATACACACACACATGCACATAACAAGTGATGCCAAATTTAACATGGTTCACCCAAGATGGGCTACATCCACCAAACTTATCCAATATATTATTTCTAGTAATACAAGGGAGAAACAAAATCTTGTAACAAACCCTGTTATACCTCTCTACTTTTTTGCCTCCTCTCTATGTATAATATTGTATCAACAATCACACTCATACATCTCAGCCATATATCAATACATTTTAGGGTAAAAACACCTAAACATAACCTCTACTATTAGATCTAAAAACATTTAATCAATACCCTGGATTGGCTATGAAATTACAATTTAACAAGGCAATTTACCCTATTGTAACCCCCTGTATCATGATGGATTAAAATAATGAGATCCAAACTCAAATAAAATTTCATTAGAATTTTGACCTCTGATCTTGGAAGATAATCAGGCTTCACAACTAACAATTTCCCACTTGAAGACTGATTACAACACTCCATCACTATTGCATCCACTGTATTATCTAGACTTGGATAAGTTCATTAATTTAATTATCATCCATGAAGACCAATTGAACATGAACAAATATTTAACTTCTCTCTTGTAACTACCTTGGTCATCATATCCATAAGATTTTCAATGGTATATCTTCTCCAATTTTAGTTTTTCTTCCTCTATCACCGAATGAATGAAATGATACTACAACTAAATGTGTTTTGTCTTGGAGTGAAAAATTGAGTTTTTTGCTAGATGTATTACACTATAACTGTCACTATATAGTGTATATCTTTCTTGACTATGTCCCAATTCTTCCATCAACCTCTGTAACCAAATTATTTCCTTGCTTGTTTCTGTAGTATAAACATACTCAACCTTTGTGGTTGAAAGTGCCACAAACTTCTATAACCATGATACCCAACTAACTTTTGTACCACCTACTATAAACACATACCCTGTATTGCTTATTCTACCATCTAAGTCAACTATCATATCTAAGTCAACATATCCATATATTCTCACATCTAATCCATCATAATTTAACATTGTATCTATGATCCCTCTTAAGTAATGAAAGATGCATTTTACTACCTTCCAATGTTCGTTTCTTGGATTACTCATGAACCTACTCACCACTCCCACTTCATGTGAAATGTTCAATCTTGTACACACCATTTCATACATTAAACTATCAATTGCTGATGAGTATAGAATTTTTGACATCAGGTTCTTTTTTTTATATGTTTTAGGACATTGTTCCTTTGTTAATTTAAAGTGTGTATCCAAAGGTGTCCCAACTAATTTTGTATCCTGAATATTAAATCTTTCTAACAATTTTTTGATTTACTCTCCCTATGATAATTCTATATTCCTATTCTTTCTATCTCTAGTTATGCTCATACCAAGGATCTATTTAGCAATACCTAGATCCTTCATAAAAAAGCAATCACTTAACTATTTTTTGAGTACATTATTATTGTGCATCTTGGAACCAGTTAGAAGCATATCATCTACATATAAAATTAAAATAATATAGATGTCATTTTCAAATATACACAATGGTCTGAGTGACATCTAGAATAATCTTATTCCATCATAAAACAATCAAACTTAATATACCATTATTTTAGAGATTGTTTTAGGCCATACAAGCTATTCTTTAATTTTCACACCAAATTCTCCTTACCATTAACTTCATAACCTTGTGGCTGCTCCATGTATATTTTCTTCTTCAAATCCCCATGAAGAAAAGTAGTCTTCACATCTAACTATTCAAAGTGTAAATCTTCAATAGATACTAAGCTCAAAATAGTTCTAATTGAAGTCATTTTAACAACTAGAGAAAATATTTCATCAAAATCTATAGCTTTATTTTGTATAAAACCTTTAACTACCATTCTAGCCTTGAATTTATTTTTTACCTTCATTCTCCTCCTTTATCATATATACCCACTTATTCTACAATGCCTTCTTTCCTTTGTGAAGCTCCAATAAAGCCTATGTCTGGCTTTCCATTAGAGCATCATACTCCTCATCCATAGCTTGCTCCCACTTATCCTTGACATTAATATGCAATGATTCTTCATAAATTTCTAGCTCACCACCATCAATAAGTAATAAATAATATAAAGAAGGAGAAAAATGATTAGGTGGTCTACTTACTCTTGAAAATCTTCTAATAGGGGTTTGAGGTACCTATTCTTGTTACACATTTTGATCAAGAACCTTTGGGACATATTTTTCTATAATGTCTTCTAATACTATACATTCCTTTTTAGATTCTTCTTGCTTCTTTTCCTACAACTAGTCTTCGTACATGACTTTTTCATTGAACATAACATCTCTACTCTTGATTATTTTCTTATCTTCTATATTCCACAATCAGAATCTAAAGTCATTAGTTTCATAACCAATATATATGAATTTTTGAGACTTAGCTTCTAACTTATTCCTATGATATTTGTAAATATAATAAAATGCCTCACAACAAAAAACTCTTAGAAAATAATAATCTACCTTCTTTCCAATCCATGCCTACTTTGGTATTCCACCATCCAAAGCACTCAAAGGTCCTCTATTTATTAGATAAACTACTATAGTTACAACATCTACCCAAAACTATAAAGGCAAACTACATGTAATCTCACACATCTAGAATGCTTCATAATAGTCTTGTGCATTCTTTCTAACACACCATTGTGTTGTGGTGTTATTGAAACTATTTTATGTCTATGACTTCCACTTTATGAATAGTAATTGTTAAAAGCATTACTAAAATACTCACCTCTATTATCTGATGAGACATTTTAGTTTTAAACCTATTTCATTTTCAACTAAAGCTTTCCATTTCTTGAATGTATCAAAAACATCAGACTTCCTTTTTATATAGTATACCCAAAACTTCCTTGTTGCATCATCAATAAAAGTAACATAATATTATGAACCACCAAGTGAAGATATTTGAGCTAGTCCCCATACATCCGTATGCATAAGGTCTAAATTCTGCTCCTTCCTATCTAGTCCAACCTTGAAAAACCTCACATTTTTTTCCAATATACACAGTTTTCACAAAAGTTTGGATCTAATTATTTTAGACCCGGTAGTTTATCCTTTGCATGTAGGATCTTCATTCCCTTTTCACTCATGTGGCCAAGTTTATATTTCCATAAAGTCGTGTCTTTATTTGTATTAGGTACAATATAAGATGAATTAACATTATTTGTAGACAAATATAAAGTGTCTACTTTCTTACCTTTTGAACCCACCAAAGAACCCTTTGTAACCTTCCATGATTTGGCTATAAATGTGACCATACAATCCTCACTACCCAACTACCCTGTAGAGATCAAATTTCTCCTCAAACTTGAAACATGATTGACATCCTTCAGCACCCAAATGTTTTCATTCTATAATTTCACTTGAACACTTCTTTTTACAAAAACATTATAGGGTTCATCATCACAAAGGTAAACATTCCCATAATTACCTTCAACATAATCTATAAAATAATATCTATTAGGGGTAGCATGAAAAGAAACACGTGAATATAAACCCAAGATTCAAAAATATTATCCAAATAAAGTATAAGATCATCTTCTAATACATCAAATTCTAAATTTGCTTCTCTATTACCTTCCTATTGGTCCTTACCCAATTTTTTATTTTGAAACCAACATTCTTTCTTTATGAATCCTAGCTTACCATAGATCCAATATTACATCTTGCCTCTTGATTTAGATCTTGCACCTCCTTTTGATTTTCAATGGTTTCTTCTTCCTCTATTCTTCTACCTTCCTCTGTTCTCCATTGTTAATGCATTTCAAGATATGGATGTTTCACCTATGGTTTTCCTTCACATTTCATTGCTTAGAATAATACCCACCACATCTTCAAACTTTAGTTTGGCATTGTTAGACACAAAGTTGCTTACTTCCATTAACAAGCTATTACAGATTTTACACAAGGAATAAAGAAGAATAAAAACCCTAACTTCATCATCAAAGTCAATATTTATAAAATTTAACTAACTAGTAACTATGTTACACTCATTTAAATGATCTGGTACTGAACCATTTTCATATATTTTCATATTAAATAATTTTTTCATCAAAAATATTTTATTTGAGGCAGAATTTTTTTCATATAACTTTCTTAATACCCTCATAAGACCTTATGTTATCTTTTCTTGTGATATGTTGAATTCTATAGAAGATGCAAGGCACAACTATATGGTTTCAAGGGATTTTTGATCCAATAGTTCCTAATCTTCATCTGACATTGTCAATGGATTATTGGCTTTCCCTCCCAATGGCAAATAGAGTTCCTTCTGGTAAAGGTAATCCTCTATATGCATCTTCCACAATCCAAAGTTTTATCCATTAAACTTCTCCACATTATATTTATTTTCATTTTCCATAGCTCCCACTCAAAATAACCTAGCTTTAATACCACTTGTTAGGATAAAATAAAACCCAGATCTATCCCCAAATCACATACATGAGAACCTATGAAACAAATTAATCAAAACATTCTAAAAATAAATATAAGCATGCACATAATAAGAGATGCTACATTTAATGTGGTTCACCCAAGATGGGCTACATCCACCAAACTTGTCTAGTATATTATTTCTAGAAATACAAGGGAGAAACAAACCTGTTACACCTCTCTACCTTTTTTGTCTCCTCTTTGTGTACAATATTTCATCAATAATCACAATCATACATCTTAGCCATATATCAATACATTTTAGGGTAAAAACAGCTAAACATAACTTCCTCCTTTTCCCCCTTGTACCATGAGGGATTCAAAGAATGGGATCCAAACCTGATTGAAATAACATCATAATTTTAACCTTTGATCCTAGAAGACAATCAAGCTCCACACCTAAAAACATTATCCAAATGCAATATTCACCAATGAGGCACCTCAATTTAGTTAGTAAGATCAAGTCTCATTATGGTTTAAATCAAACATAATATCAAAAAATTTATCCTAGAAATATAATGAGGCAATACCTTAATGCCCTTTAAAACAATGGATTTTAAATTACCTATAGACACAAGATTATTGAACATGATTAAATTTTCATCAATGTTGTAGATGATTCAAAAGTCTATATTAATATTAATCAACATAAGATGCAAATGATAGTATCCTAGGCAATCCAATATGATCCTTCAATTAATAAGGAATGGGTAAATAAAATCATAGAGTAGGAAGATAAAGCAATAATCCATCAATGGCCCCAACCTTAGACTTTATTATCACTAGATCATAGTCATTCTTCCTCTCCACAATAATAAAAAATTACTATATTAGAGGAATTTACCTCTCAAGTGGAGATAGATCTCTAGATTAGGAAGAACATTATTAAATTACTCCTAACCCCTCAACCAATAGTGATATTTTAGTTTCCCATAAAAACTACAAGGAATTCAGCTCCTATAAATGGACAAATAATAACTATTTATTTAGCATCATTACCTCTATTAGCTATAGTTCAATAGGTAAGTCTTCCTGCATTCTTAAAGAGTTATTTTATCACTCTTCCATTTAGAATTTTAGTTCCTCCACCCCTTACCATTTATTCCACTACCACTTCACCTCCATCTATTGAATCCTCTCTATCTCCTATCCCAACCATTTCAAGGTAAGTCCCTATTACTAATTATCCATCCATAATGACTTACAAGAGAAAACCCAAGTCTCTTTTTATATCTCTATAAAATGTGCAACTAGAAGAAATACCTACTAAAAGTCTATTCACTAGAAGGGGTCCTTTATATGAGGTATCAAAGGAGTAAAATGAGGAATAAAAATAGGTATAAAATGAAATGGATCTTATCTAGGTGTTATACAATGATGAAGAAGGAGAATGGCTAATTTAAGAAGTTTGAGTGTCTAAAGAGGACACAAAATCTAAAAAATAAAAAAATCTAAGGAAATAGATGAAGAAGAAGAAATATAATTTGGAGATATTAGGAGAGGGTGAATAGGTAGAATGAATTGATATAATAAATTTAGAAGATAAAGGAGAAGTGGAACAATAAAATAATGATATAACATCTCTTGAATTATTGGTGGAAGATAATACATTAGACTAAGATGTAAACTCTATGTTGAAAGGAACTCCTAATCTAGAACCTATAGCTCTAAGTTCCTCCCCTGAAGTTATTATTACAATATCATACACTATATTAGAGCACACCTATAGGCAATCAACCTAAAATTTTAGTTTATATAATAATGAATACTTCTACTGGGCCCAATAGTGCTGCTCAAGTGACAACCATTGCCACATCACTATCAATTATTGATCCAACTAGTTTCTCACATGCCAGGATTCAAGTTACTTTAGTCCTTATGATAATCATGAATCCTCATTATTTAGGTAGTTATAGGATAAAACAATAGTTAAATATAAATATATATGTTTGCATGTACTATATTGTAAAGGGGACTTAGATTTCCATTATATTTTAAGCATATATGTATTTATGTTATAATTATGTAATTTTGGCTAGATATTTTATTTCTATACTACACATGCATACTTTGTAGAGTTTTATAATTGTGAAATTAGACATTTATTAGATGATGAGGAAACGCCTCCCCAATATATATATATATATATATATATATATATATATATATATATATATATATATACTCAACTCCTAAAAGCATAGCATCTTGGCTATCAAGACAAATAAAAAATTCTATGGATTATTTTGCAAGTTTATCTATTTATGCAATCTTCTATTTTACTCCAAATTTGTGATTTATTGAATAAATTTCATTATTTTAGTATTTTAGTCTTTAGATTATGTATAAGTCATATTTGTTGCATTTATTCATATTTTGTAGTAGTTAATTTGAATGAGTTATGATTAATAATCATAATCTCCCTCTGTAGATGTGTTATTGTAGTCTTACAAACATAGGGACCTTTGATTATGAGCATTAAAGTTTATTGTGTCTAGTCCCATTCAAATCTTAACTATGTTTGAGTATTTAGTGTGCTAATAGTAAATTGCATCAAATATTAGTTTTTTGACACTTTTCCAACCTATACTAAAAATTCCAATTTAAAAGGGTTGCATCTGACTTTGAATCACAAAACTTCTTTTCTTCCTACCCTTCCTTCCTTTTAGAGTTTATTTATCCTACCCACTTTATTATAGATTCACCTATCCACCCAAATAAATTAGGTATAAAATCACATCATATCTAAACCATCTGAGGTAAAAAACTACTCTGTTCACCACTATTTTACCACCAAGTTGTTTAAAAAACTCAATATCCTACAACTTATGGATTGGAGAGAATATTCTTTCATTGATCTTAAAATGTTAGAGGATACATCATAATATTCCTTAGGGTGCATAAAAACCACATCAATAGATATCAGATTGTATTTTAAATAGGTCCCTTTTATAGAATAGCTTACATCAACCAACTGAGGTATCTCATTCACCATAACCTAGAAGAAACAGACCTTGTGGAAGTTGTTCTTGAGCCTGCTGCTTTTCATGAGGGGTAAAAGGGAATGAGGATTCTTCATGAGTTTGAACTTTCCTCTCCTTTTCCTCTTAGAGTTGGTGTGATGTGCCAAATGGATGACCAACATTAGACACACTCAAATATGCATTTATTTCCTTTAAACTAGTAATTCAATCCTTATACATTATGAGATTAAGAGGAGAATGTAGATAGTGAAACTAAATATTTACATCACCTCAACCTTGTATATTTGAAAAATATCAATAAAGGCTCTACCCTTTAGTTATATACCTTTTGTGTAGATGAAAGGCTCACATTAACCATCTCACTATGTCTAAATTATTACCTCTTAGTATGATCCATATCATTATAATGACCTAGATCTCTTATATTTCATAGAAAGCTTAAAACCTAATAAACATCCTTTAATATCAATTTTAGATCAGTACTTATTTTCTATCCTTATTGCCACTACTGACCATAGAGGGACACTACCACCTGATGATAGTGTCTAGATACTTATCTAGTGTCCAATAACTAAAATTCATCAAAATTTAAAACTATTTAAAACATATGGGTTCCTAATTATCTTATTGAACCATACCATGAGATATTTTCAAAAGGAGTGGTATAAACACAAGTTTAATCTTTCTCATTCCTCATCTATACAATACTAAGAAAACACATACTAAAGATAAATCAATCAACTCTAGAAACACTCTATTATTCCCTATTCATCCCCATTTTCATATCAATCATAGGGATAGTCATACCATATGTCTAAAGCATTCAAAAAGTAACCCATTAGTGATATTTACCAAATTACAAGATAGATCACTGCATGTATCTTCATATAGTATATTTCACCCTTATACACACATTTTTCGAAACATAGGGGAGAACTACATAATTTTGAGGCCATCTTTCAAGTATAGAATTATAGGCAATACCCATTAATAGAAGGGTCTTTGGAGAAGCTTAACACTAACCTATTTTTTAGAAAACTCATTCCAAGAGTGAAGAGTTAGGGTTTTTATCAATCAATGTAGAGTGATAGCCTATATACTAGATATAAATACATCATCATAAAGGTGATAGAAAACCCAAAATAATGAATTTGGTCACATATTTATCTAATCATTATTCCTTATTAGACACCTTCATCACAATTAGACACTAGTGTTGATAAAAGTCCAAATCTGATAGTGTTTTCCATAGCCAAATAAGTATAATTTTTATAATTTAATGACTGATCCAAAATGTTGATCATACATATTTTATACCTATTTTCAGTCTAAATCTACCTATGCATAGTAAACCAACTAAGAACCATTTTTTTCTTATTTATTTAAATATCTTTCAATAGTTGTTATTTATTATTTCTAGCAATCTCAGTTGTATAAATTTATAATATTATTTATTTGAGTTTTTTATTAATTAGCCTACTATAGATTATTTTATCACCATTATGTTAGAACTAATTCTATATTATTAACCTTAGATCCCACATATCTAAAATTTAAGGGTTAAACATTAACAAACATCATGATAATGATGTTTTTTATTGATGATAAAAGTGCACACAACTTGTTGATATAAGAGTTATTACATTTGAGAACAAGAAAACAAGTTATTCTTCTCCCACTTCTTATTGTCATTATTCTAAGAAGACTAAGCCATCCCAAAACATTCAAAGCAAGGAACAAATGGTAGATCATCCTTTGTAAAAAAAAACCACTAGAATAATACATTCTTCAAGTTATCATTATACCATGACTGATTTATCCCAAGATATTACCACTCATGAACCATGGGTCATTAGAGATCTCCATAGAGGTGATACTAAAAAAGATTTAAAAATTGATATTCCAAAATTATATGTTACAAGTGCATATATATCTTCTAAAAAAAATAGAAGAAAACATCCAATCAAGTATCTACGAAATAACCAAAATTATCATTTATTAAAATATCACAACTAAAATCGAAACCATTTCAAAAATTTCAACAATAGATTCACCAACCAGATTATAGTGACTATTTTTTCAAATAGTTTTGGAAATTAATTTTGACCAATATTATCACATATGTGATACTAAAAATTACAAATGCTAACATACAAAAAATGTTATATACATATTATACATTTAACACACACACACACACACACACCCACACACACACACACACACACACACACACACACACACACACATCTATATGTGTGTGTGTGTGTGTGTGTGTGTGTGTGTGTGTGTGTGTGTGTGTGTGTGTGTACATACATAGTATGTATACATATACATATACATACATACATATATATATATATATACACACACACACATATATATACACACATATACACACACAAACATATGTATATCTATTTGTGTGTGTGTGTGTGTACATACATACATATATATATATATATATATATATATATATATATATATATATATATATATATATATATATATATATATATATACACACACACACACACACACACACACACACACATATATACATACATACATATACATACACACACACACACACACACACACACACACACACACACACACACACACACACACACACACACACACACACACACACACACACACACACACACACACACACACATATCTTACATTGTCACCCTCTACCAATGGATTTATAGGATACCACTATATCACCAAATAAGGAGTCAAGACAACATGTATATACCTTGGCCTCAAACTTTCTCTAATAACAACTTTATTACTTTGCATACAAGCATAGGGCACTAGAGGCACATTTTGAATCAACCCAAATTGTATAATAACTCACTCATACTAAAATATTTTATTTACACTATAAAATTGATCATGAAACCATACACTAACAAGTATATGGCATAACTCTAAAACATCCTCTAGCTAAGTCCATATCCCATATACGAATATCATTTAATCATCGTGGGTGTTAATCTACCCAAATCACCCTATAATCTATAGTTCCTAACCCCCTCCATCATGTTAGCACCCATTGAGATGAAAAAACATTAGTATGAGCTCAATCCTCATGAGGGATTCCAAATGGATGTAAAATAGTGATGTGCACATATGACCATACATAAAACAATGTTACTACTCTAAGATTGATTGCATGTACCTCTAATGTAAATATGTATAAGTATCAATATAAATAGGTCATGATATGCCCATAGGCATGTTATACCCCTAGGCATGTTATACCCCTAGGAATATATCATATGCCTATCCTAAATAAATAAAAATAATAATAAATATGATATGAGATAGATATATCACCTCCATATATTACAATAAATGATGTAAGTATACACCATATAAGTTTTTGTAATTACATTACATCTAACCATACAATCTACTTCAACAACATTGTGTCACCATGATCAACACCATTTAGTTTACCTATCATATATCTACAATCATGTCACATATATTATAGACCCTCTATATCCATTATTATGGCCCTATATCCAATAATGGTTAGCCATAATATAAGCCACACATCCTGTAGTATGATGGTCATCTCACCTATTGGTAATTAGAAAGTACATGTATTAGGGTTCCACATCTCAGGTAATGTTATAGTAAGAAAATCTTAGTTGTTAACTCATTAGCCTTGCCACATGCTTAGAAAGTAATCCAAGTCAGTTTTGGACTTGGTACAACTAGGTGAAAGTGTAGAAAATTCCTAGGTACACAAAATTTAATCTCACTGCTATGCTGGAATCAAACTAAACAAGGTGGACACCTTGTGAACTCACCTGAAGCATAATAAAGAAGGGATCAGGGCCTGCATTGGGCTAGTTGAAACATGACATAACTTAGTCTATTTAGGATTTGGTCATTTCCACAATGAACCTAGATAGGTTTATTGGTATAATCCATCTTGGTAGCATCAATAGGTGCAAGTCCATTTAAGGTAGCTAATTCTAGTCATAGAAGATCAAATCTTTAGGATGCTTAGCTAAGTGTTATTCAAGTGCTTAGAAGTTCAAGGAAATTATTTATACTTGGCGGTTCATTCTTCATGCTAGCACTCTAGGCATGGGTGTTAAGGCTTAGGTGCATACCTTCCTCAACACTTAGGCAATTTTAAAGTTTAAGCCAAACTTGTTATCTAGCATAAGGATGTCATTAACAACTTAGAACATACCTTCTCTTAACAACACATGAAAATATGGAGATTATACTATTATTACTACTCCATTCCATTCAAAATTATAGGAAAATGCTATAACCATCTAAATAAGATCAATACTCTATTTGTTTCAATGTCATTCTTCATTAACCCAATTTCAATAAAATAGAGTACAATTTATATAAAATAGAGCATAAGATCATTTCTAAACTACTACATGCCCAATGGCTCATAGGTGAGCTTGGGTGATACAATGTTGGTTCTAAAAAGTATTGATTTTAAATCTAAACCAGACATGTGCATAATCCTAGGGATAATCCTACAAAGCTTTAATACACTAATGTTGCATCCCTTTACTTCAAGTTCAAGATCATTGTTATAGGTAGGGGAGAAAATTTGTGCTAGGTTGGATGGGTGCACACTGGGTGATGAGCTATCATTGGGGGGGGAGGGGGGGTTATTATATTAGCTCCACTATTGTGACACATACACTCTCTAGCCACCACATGAAAGTACTCAAGGAGATGTCTCTTAAAACCTAAGTGCTAAGTAACTACCTACTAGCTGGTGCAAGATCTTTGAAGATCCTCCCAACTGGCACTAAAAGTAAAAAAATAGAAACATCTACAATTATTTCCTTGCATTTAAATGTGTTGAGTTGGTGTGACTCCATTAGTTATCACAAAAAGGGTCCCAACATTACCCCATACAAAATTTCTAGTTCACCCTTAGACTAGTCTTTCAGCACCTTTGCTATGCAAAATTAAGGCACAACCTATTATAGTTTTGCCTTGAAGTCTTCAAAGCCATGAATGGTGAGCTTGATTCATTCAGTGGTGCCTTCTAATTTTATTGATGTAGCATCAAGTGAGAGCTCCAGTTCCTTCTTGAAGGTTTCCAACCTTTAATTTTCCCTTCTTACCCTGCCATCTAATATAACCCCTTACTCACTTTATTTGAAAGGAGTGTCGGAGTACTTATAGGTCTTGCTCCTAGATTTTCAAATAAGAACTTAAGGTGTTGACCTATGCCATAACCTAGGCATGCTCAGTCATACTCATAGTTAAAGTGTGCTTCATCAAAGTGTCATTTTCCTCTTTCACCTTTTGAAGGTTCATGTTGATAACTAATGCTTGAGTGGTGAAGTTGTAAAATATGGCATCAGATTCTTCTATACCCTCTTCCAGCTTTATGAAGAGGTCTTCTACCATATTGATATTTTTTTTATCTCTCTCCTGATGGCTGTTAGGGTGTGGAGCTAAAAGCTTCACCAAGGAGCATACTTAAACAGGTTCGAGTCTACACAGACGCCGGTGTCGGTCAGGAGCGACCGACGTCGGTTAGTAGCAGTTGCAGAGGCACCGATGTCAGCGATAGGGTCAGCCGACGACGGTCACAGGTGAATAGGCAGGAACCGACGTCGGTTACCTGCGTGTCCAGAGATCTATTTCTGTGGACAGCAGCGAGTGTTTGCATGATAAGTTTGAGTCGTGGACTCAAGCTTGCATCTCTATTATTAGCAATATTATTTTTAGAGCCCTTGTTCAAGAGGCTTAACTGTTTGTTGTAAGAGCATGCTCAAGTTTCCTATTTCTATATGTAGGAAGATCTTCTTAGCTTAGAATTGTAGAATGAGTGTAGAACTGTAAGAGTAGAACATTGTGAATGTTTGAAGGACAGTACAGAGTTGCATCAATCCAGGTTGTTGGATTTGAGTGTACTTGAGAGTGAGCTCTTGAGGAATAGAGATCTAGTGAGAGATCTTGTGTGCATTTGAGAGAGGTGTGGAAGAATGAAGTTTCTTCAAATTGTATTCCTATTGTAAAGAGTTTCAATACAAGTTTTCAGGGTGTTTTCTTGTATATCTTATTCTATGCTATTTATCATTTCAGTTACTTATCTATCCGATTTATTTCCGCATTTATTACTTTCACAAGTGTAATCTATTATTGGTTTGATCCCCCAACAAGTGGTATCAGAGCATTGGTTATAGGTTACAGGTTACAGATTACAGGTTGCTCACAGGTGTTTCTGCAAGAATTTCTGTTTGAGTGGGAGAAGCAATGGCAGAAGAAAGTAAGCTGAGAATGGAAAAGTTTAATGGCAAGAACTACCAACATTGGAGAATGCAGATAGAGGACTATCTGTATCAGAAAGATCTCTACTTACCGTTAGGTGGGATAGCAAAGAAGCCCAAGGACATGGAGGATGAAGAATGGGAAGTTCTTGACAGAAAGGCTCTTGGGTCTATAAGATTGAGTCTGGCCTCCACTGTGATATCTAATTTGTCACAGGCAAAAACTACGGTAGAGTTGATGACCACGTTAGCAAATATGTATGAAAAACCCTCAGCTTCAAATAAGGTATATCTTATGAAGCAATTATTTAATTTGCATATGAATGAAGGTGGATCTGTTTCTACTCATCTGAATGATTTCAATGGAATTGTTAATCAGTTAAGTTCTGTCAATATTGTATTTAAAGATGAAATAAAAGCTCTTTTGATATTATGTTCTTTGCCTGAAAGCTGGCATGGCTTAGGAATGGCAGTTTCTAATACTGCATCTGCATCAAATATTTTGAAAGTAGAGGATGTGGTTAGTGTTATCTTGAATGAGGAAATACGCAGGAAAAGCACAGAAGAGACATCTGGGAATGCTTTAAATTTTGAGAGCAGGGGAAGGCAAAAAGAAAAGAGCAAGAGGAGATCAAGATCTAAGTCTAAGGTGAGAGGAAGATCCAAATCCAGGAATGGCAGGAAGCCATAATGCTGGAACTGTGGAAAGATGGGGCACATAAGTAGAGATTGTTGGTCAAAGCCTAAGGAGGACAACCAGCACGAAGGAAAGGAAGAAGCCAAGGTTGCAGGTATTGCACAGGATGCTTTAATTTTCTCTTTGCATAATAACATAGAATCTTGGGTATTAGATTCTGGTGCATCTTTTCATGCTACCCCTAACAGAGAGTATTTCAGTGACTATATCCATGGAGATTTTGGAATAGTGTACTTAGGGGATGATGAGCCTTGTAAGATTACTGGCAAAGGTAAAGTGTAGTTGAAGATGCAGAATGGCAACACATGGGTGTTGAGAGAAGTGATGCATGTTCCTAGTTTGAAGAGAAATTTGATTTCTGCAGGTAAGCTAGGTGATGAGGGTTGTACAGTAACTCTCACAGCAGATTCTTGGAAGGTGACCAAGGGTGCACTAGTTATGGCCAGAGGTAAGAGAGAAGGTACTCTCTATTTGTGTAATTGTGTTACTAACAAATCTCCTTCAGTTTTATCTACTTTAGGTGTGGATTGTAAATTGTGGCACTCAAGGCTTGGCCACATGAGTGAGAAGGGGATGTCAATACTTAAGTCTAAAGGTATGCTTTCAGATTTGAAAAGTATGGATCTAGAGTTTTGTGAGCATTGTGTATTTGGAAAATAGAAAAGGGTTAGTTTTCTCAAGACTGGGTCTACTAAGAAAAGGCAGAAGTTGCAGCTTGTTCACACAGACGTGTGGGGACCGGCTCAGGTAGCCTCTATTGGCAGATCACGGTACTATGTTACATTCATAGATGACGCCACAAGAAAGGTATGGATCTACTATATTAAAAAGAAATCTGATGTTTTTGAGACTTTTAAGTTTTGGAAGGCTATGGTTGAGAATGAAACAGGCAGAAAGTTAAAGTGCCTGAGATCTGATAATGGCGGTGAGTTCTGCAGTCTTAAGTTCAAATTGTATTGTTATACACAAGGAATCCGTAGGCAAAGAAAGGTTCCAAGGACACCTCAGTAGAATGGTATTGCTGAAAGGATGAACAGAACTATTATGGAGCATGTAAGATGTATGAGATTGCATGCAGGGTTGCCCTTAGAGTTTTGGGCAGAAGCAGTTGACACCGCAGTGTACCTGATTAACAGAGGACCCTCTACAGCTCTGGACGGTGGAATTCCAGAAGAGGCATGGACAGGTAAAAAGGTAGATCTCTCATATCTCAAAGTTTTTGGTAGTGAAGCCTTTGTGCATATAGATAAGGAAAATAGAAAGAAGCTTGATCCTAAGTCTATGAGGTGCACGTTTATAGGCTATGGCTCAGATGATTTTGGTTTCAAATTTTGGAATCTAGGAACTAACAAGGTAATCAGGAGCCGTGATGTTGTTTTCAATGAAAGAGTGATGTACAGTGATCAGATAAGGAAGCTGGATCAATCTGGGCAGAGCAATAGTGAATTGGACGAAGTTATGGTCCAAAATGAGCTCGCGGGAAAAAGAAATAATCACTTGCAAGAAAATAGAGAGATCGACGTCGACAGGTTTGGAACCGGCGTCGGTAGTACAGAAACCGATGTCGGTCATACAGAGACTGACGTCGGTAGACCAGGCACCGAGGTCGGTCAAGTAGAACCGACGACGGTGAGTGACAGGTCTACAGGTGGCCGAGGTCGGTCACTGTCAGAAAATTTGGGTGGACAGCGTGTTGAGAACGAGTCCAAGACACCCATCAGGAGGTCTGAAAGGGTAAGTAAGCCTCCAATTAGATATTCTCCTTCCTTATATTATTTATTGCTAACCGATGGTGGAGAACCAGAGAGTTTTGAAGAACCAATACAGGTGGAGTCCAGGAGTAAGTGGGAGCGTGGCATGGTTGAGGAGATGGAGTCCTTAAGAGAGAACCAAACATGGGATTTGGTTGAATTGCCAGCTGGTAAGAGAACACTAAAGAACAGATGGACCTACAGGTTGAAGGAAAGTGAGGATGGACAGATGCGATATAAGGCTAGATTAGTGGTAAAAGGATTTGCACAAAAGCCAGGTATTGACTTTGGTGAAATTTTTTCTCCGGTTGTTAAGATGACTTCTATAAGGGTTGTATTGTCTTTGGTTGCTTTTGAGGATTTGCATCTCGAGCAGCTAGATGTTAAGACATCATTTCTTCATGGAGATTTGGATGAGGAAATCTATATGGAACAGCCAGAAGGTTTCGAGGTCAAGGGTCAGGAGAAGTTTGTGTGCAGGTTAAAGAAAAGCTTGTATGGCCTCAAGCAAGCTCCAAGGCAATGGTACTTGAAATTTGATAGGTTTATGACTGAGCATGGCTACAGTAGGTGTCAATCAGACCATTGTGTATATTTCAAGAGATTTGATAACGGTAGATATATTATTCTATTGTTGTATGTAGATGACATGCTGGTTGCAGGGTCTCACATGCAGGATATCTCTGAGCTTAAGGAGAAGTTAGCTCAAACGTTTGCTATGAAGGATTTGGGAGTAGCGAAGAAGATCCTTGGCATGAGCATTAGGAGAGACAGGAAAAATCACAGGTTGATATTGTCTCAAGAAGATTATGTGAATAAGGTGTTGGAGAGGTTTAATATGCAGGATGCAAAACCGGTAAGTACACCTATGGCTGGACATTTTAAGCTAAGCAAAGAACAATGTCCCAATTCACATGATGAGGTAGAGTACATGAGTAAGGTTCCATATTCTTCCGCAGTAGGGAGTTTGATGTATGTAATGGTGTGTACTAGACCAGATATTGCCCAAGCAGTGGGAGTAGTAAGCAAGTATATGGCCAATCCAGGTAAGGAACATTGGAAAGTGGTTTAATGGATCCTTAGATATCTGAGAGGAACCAACAGCAAGCATTTGTGCTATAGAGGTTCAGATACTTCTCTACATGGCTATGTAGATTCAGATATGGTAGGGGATTTGGATGGCAGGAGGAGCACCACAGGTTATGTTTTTACTGTAGGTGGAACATTGGTTAGTTGGATATCTAAGTTGCAGAAGGTTGTAGCCTTGTCAACTACAGAAGCAGAATATATTGCAGCTACAGAAGCTAGCAAGGAGATGATATGGATGACACGGTTCATGGAAGAGCTTGGAAGGGAGCATGGGAGTTGCAGATTGTATAGTGACAGTCAGAGTGCAATCCATTTGGCCAAGAACTCGGCCTTTCACTCTAGAACCAAGCACATACAGCTAAGATACCACTTCATACGGCAGGTATTGGAAGATGGTGAGTTGAAGCTGGAGAAAATTCATACAGACAAGAATCCTGCTGATATGCTAACAAAGCCGGTTACGAAGGAGAAGTTGAACTTGCATTCAACTTCTATTGGTCTTCATGATTGAGTTGAAGATGGAGGAGCTAGAAGATGATGCTGTACAGGTTGGTGCAGCTAGTTTATCTCCAAGTGGGAGATTGTTAGGGTGTGGAGCTAAAAGCTTCACCAAGGAGCATACTTAAATAGGTTCGGGTCTACACAGATGCCAGCGTCGGTCAGGAGTGATCGACATCAGTTAGTAGCAGTTGTAGAGGCGCCGACGTCAGCGATAGGGTTGGCCGGCGACGGTCACAGGCGAACAGGCAGGAACCGACGTCGGTTACCTGCGTGTCTAGAGATCTATTTTCGTGGACAGCAGCGAGTGTTTGCATGATAAGTTTGAGTCATGGACTCAAGCTTGCATCTCTATTATTAGAAATATTATTTTTAGAGCCCTTGTTCAAGAGGCTTAACTGTTTGTTGTAAGAGCATGCTCAAGTTTCCTATTTCTATATGTAGGAAGATCTTCTTAGCTTAGAATTGTAGAATGAGTGTAGAACTGTAAGAGTAGAACATTGTGAATGTTTGAAGGACAGTACAGAGTTGCATGAATCCAAGTTGTTGGATTTGAGTGTACTTGAGAGTGAGCTCTTGAGGAATAGAGATCTAGTGAGAGATCTTGTGTGCATCTGAGAGAGGTGTGGAAGAACGAAGTTTCTTCAAATTGTATTCCTATTGTAAAGAGTTTCAATACAAGTTTTCAGGGTGTTTTCTTGTATATCTTGTTCTGTGCTATTTATCATTTCAGTTACTTATCTATTTGATTTATTTCCACGTTTATTGCTTTCACAAGTGTAATCTATTGTTGGTTTGATCCCCCAACAATGGCTTTGTATGGGTTTTCTTGTTCTTTTAACACCAACTTCATCTAGGGGAGAATTTATCCTACTAGTGCATATACCCTATTAACTTCTATAATTTTTGAAGTATCCATGCCATCCAAAAGAGATGGCTCTACTTCTTCAATGTGCTTGACTATCTACTGGAGTTTGAGCTTTATTGATTTTATCTCTTCTTTTGATTCTTATGCTATTTATTTCCACTTGTTGGCATGAACGTCATTGATGATGTTCTTATGTACTACTTTTGAGGCTATTTTAAGGAGGGTGTTAGTCGACTTAATAGGGTTCATATCCCTTGGATTCATGATTTGGTATTCATGCCCCTCTTCTAGTTTTTTAGAACTTTGAATTGCTTTCATAGGCACCTCAAATTGAGGCTCATCCATATAGTAATTGAAATCCCAAAAAACTTGATGATGAATTAAGGTCATGGAAGATCTAGGGGGTATGTACTCCATCATATAAATATCATCATCTTGGGCGAACCCCCTCTACACTTTATCCCTATAGCTTAACTCATACTCCTTAGATTTGATAGTTACCTTTATGTGCTTCTATTCTTCACCACTAGTGCTAGGGATTTCTCCACTACCATCTTCTTCTTCTTTTAGGGGTTTTTATGCTTTAAAATTTTCCCCTTGGTTTGGCTCTGATTTTCCTCAGTGCTCACTTTATTATCTTGTTTCTACATGGTTCTTCCTCTGACTTTTCCTCTTTGTCTACTTCTTGTTCTCACTATGGTTCTTCAACATGAACCTTATTAGGTTCCTCCTTGGCACCAACCTTGATTTCCTCTTGTCCTAATAGGGTCTATACTACCTTCTCCATTTGTTTCCCTGAGGTACCAACATCAATTTCTTTATCTTCAAGCACCCCTTCAAAACTAGGGCATGCCTGTTATTTAGCTTCCTCCACCTAGCTAGTGTGGGTGCTAGGTGCCTTTTATATTTCTTTATCCTTTATATGTTTCATTATAGTGGTAACATTTTTATCTTTCTCTTTATCTCTTCTTTCCCTTTCTACCTAGGCTACCTTATTTTCTACTCCTTTTCTCTTGGATTTTTCCTCCTTAGCCTTCCTAATTTTAGTTTTCCTCCTCTTAGCCTGTGATTTGGATTTCTCCTCTTCTTTCCTACACTCCTTAGCCTTAACCATCTCAATGGCTTCTTTTGACATTATATCCTTCTTCATTTCTTCTCTTCTTTCCTCTAGCTCTTGCACCTTTTGGATATTAGCATCACTAAGTCCAAGTTTATTCCATCTACTTATCTTCTTTTCCAATTCACTTTGAGGGGGTTGAGAGGGGGTCATTTCAATAGATGAGGAGTAATATTCCTTAAGCATAATGTATGTGACCCTCCCATATGTTTCTCCCTCCATCTCTTCTTCCTCTCCTTCTTCTTCTATATCTGACAGGGTTATTATTGATGTCATAGTAGGAACCTTCCCCTTCTTCTCCTTGGTGATAGGGGAAGTATTTGGCATAAATCTCACACACTTCTTTATGGGGGGATAAGGAAAAGAATATTAACCTAAGTAAATATTGATCTTTATTCAATCCTTTATCTCTTCTAGAGTCTCCCCCTTTATCTTCTTTGGAGACTTATTCTTCTCTACTGGCACTGCGGTCCCTTCATCACCTTTCCTGATAGGGGGATCATCACTGTACTATATGTTTGGGACCTTATTATTTAGCTTCATCTTATAGTATATCCTATGGATATACACAACTATGGTTACCTCTTGGAGAGGATCGATGTCGATGTAATATGACTCATCCTCTTTATCCTTGGTGTCCTTCCCATCTACATAAATGAACTGGTACCTCATCTTGTGCCTCTCCATATCTAGTTATTTCATTAGGATTTCTAGTTACTACACATTAGGGATCCTAAATATCACTTTATTTAAGTATTTTTATAAGAAGGTGTATGGGAACTTTATCCAACTTGATCTATTCCCATCTAGAAGAGTTAAGTATACGATGTAGTAGTGCTGCATAAAAAAAAAGATCACCATTCCAAACATACTTTTTAGGGGCTATTATGGGATACACCACTCTAACCCAAAGGCCTATATATATGTTTTACACCATATAAATTGAGTCACCTTGTGATTTAACTGGGTGATACCTCTAGTGTGCCATTAAAGTTCACACTTGAGCACATACTCTATGGTATTCTCTACACTATGATACTTAACCAAATGCATCACCATTTCATAGTAGATCTACTAAGGGGGTGGTGCCAAAATTTGAGGTGATTACTCCTTTGGCATATATATTAAAGGTTTTCCTCTAATGCCTCCAATTTTAGGGTTGAGAGTTGAACCTATTATTGTAAGTTGCATTGTCAAACTTGATGGTGTGGTATTGATCATTGGTGGTACTAGGCCACTTCCTATGGGCTATTTCCTAGTTAATGTAGCTAATATCCTTTAAATAGGAATGTTTGTGCTTATGTTCTAGATTCATAGGTTGGAGATCACTAATTTTAGGGTATTATTTCTCAATTCCTCATAAGGAATCACTTGTTTGATCATAAAATCTTGGTTCAAATTTTGAAGTCTATCAAAGTCAATATCAATAGTAGGGTTAGTTATCATTTTTCTATATTTTGGTGGATAATCTATAATATGAGATTATGATTTAGGTTCAAATGGGGTAGATGCTTTTAATACATCTGTAATCATCACATCATGTAGGAACCTAATGTATTTTTTACCCAACTACTAAGTTTAGCCTCTTGATTCTTCCTCTCTCTCTTCACACTATTACAATTCAATGGATCCTTCCCCATGCCCCTCCCACTCACTATGGGTCATCTAAGCACTTACATCTATATCAACCTATGCCTTTACTTGTTATATTTATATCTTTAAAGCTCTTAGATGTCATGTTTCTCATCCCTTTCCATCGCACCTCACTTAAACTTCTCCTTCTCACCTTTTGTACTTGATCATATGTGTAAGGATTTTAGCCTTCCATTATTATGGTTTCAATACCATAATCCACTAGAAATTTATTTATTTTGATACAAAGCCCTTTTATGAATGTGCCCCTCAGTTTGATAAATAACTCATACTCTAGTTTTTTAGGGAAAGAGAAAGTCAACACTATGAATTCTAACACATAATTGTTTAGCATGCCACTCCACCACTTGTCTACAATGCATGTCTAAATGTCATCTAGGCTCTCAAGCCTCTCTAAGCATTCCTTTCTCCACTTGAATCACTAGTCATAGCTTAATATCTATAGGTTGTATAGGTAACCAACCACTAGTATACATTTTTAGGTAGTTCACAAAAGAATACCTCATATAAAGTATCATATATGTTGGTTTGCACCTATTCTCTTGGCTTCTATCCTTGGCATGTCAGATGCTTCTACACAAAACTATCTTCTACTTGATCAAGCCAAGGCTCAATGTTATTGAGTAAAATTTGGAGCATCATTCTATTTTACCATTGTATTAATAAAATTCAATATGGGCCCTGACAAAAAAACCAAAATGTTATAGAAAAATCTTAGTTATTAACTCATTGGCCTTGCCATACACTTAGCAAGCAATCCAAGTCAATTCTAGACTTAGTAAAACTAAGCTCAAGTGTAACAAAGTCACACACAACATCTAATTGAACTATTACATTATCATCAAATTACACAAGGTGCACACCTTGTTCATTCACCTGAAGTATAGCATAGAAGGGACTGAGGCCCATGTTGGGCTAGTTAAAACATGGCATAACTTAGTCTCTTTGTGATTTGGTCATTTCCATAATGATCATAGATAAGTTTATTAGTGAAAGCCATTCTTGTTAGAATTCATAGGTGCAAGTCTATTTAAGGTAGTCAGTTCTAGTCATAGAGGCTCAAGTCTTTGGGATGCCCAACTAAGTGTCATTCAAGCACTTAGTAGTTTAGGGAAATTATTTATACTTGGTGGTTCATTCTTCATGCTAGCACTCTAGGTTTAGGTGTCAAGGATTAAGCGCGTGCCTTCCTCAACACTTAGGTAGTTTTATGGTTTATGTCAAAGTCATTATCTGGCACAAGGATGTCATTAATGACTTAGAGCATACCTTCACTCAACAACATGTGCAAATATGAAAATTATACTATTATTACTACTCCATTCCAATCGTAATTATAGAATAATGCTATAACCATCTAAATAAGATCAATAATCTATTTGTTTCAATGTCATTCTTTATTAACCCAAGTTTAATAAAATAGAGTATAGTTTATATAAAACAGAGCATAAGATCATTTCTAAACTATTACATGCCTAGTGGCTCACATATAAGCTTGGGTGATATAATGTTGGTTCTCAAAAGTATTCATGCTGAATCTAAACCAAATTCATGCATAATCTTAGGGATAATCTTATAGAGCTTCATTGCATTAATGTCACATCTATTTGCTTCAAGTTTAGGCTTGTTTTTATAGGTAGAGGAACATCTTTATGCTAGGTTGGATGGGTGCATGCCAAGTGATGAGATATTATTGGGTGTGGTTATTCTACCAGCTCTAATACTTTGACACCTACACTCTCTAGTTACCATGTGCAAGTACTCAAGGATATATCCCTTAAAACCTAATTTTTAAGCAACTACCTACCAGTTGGTGCAAGATATTCAAAGATCTTCCCATTTGGTCTAAAAATACCAAAAGAGAAACCATATACAATGATCACCTCATGCCAAGATGTGTTGAGTTGGCATGGGTCCACTAGTTATCAACAAAATGGGTCTAATAAATGTAGTCATCATATTCGTGTTTTATGGAACTTTTCCTAATTGACCAATGTGCACTAAATGAACCTCCTTCAATATATTCCAATCGACATCATCTAACCTCTACTCTAGTAGCATACTCATATGTCATCCATATCAAAATTTATGTGCATATATATCACACTACACAATAATAACACACAAAGTAATATAATCTTCAAATCCAAATAAATGTAGTATACACAAAATATTTAGCAAAAAGAATCAATATAAAAAAGATAGTATTGACCCAAACATGTCAACAACATTGGATAGAAATGTCTACATAGGTTAGTCTCATCCCATTTTGGATAGTAAATAAATAAGTTGGATGATACTATCTTGGTAGGTTAAAATCATCAATTTTTGCATTTCCAACACTTGAAAATGCCAATATAGTAATTTTTTTAAAGTCAAAATTTCATAAAAAATAACAATAGATCATACAATTTGCTTTAAAAAATGAATATTTATAATATGTACTAGATCATATGTATCATATGTTTGTAAGTTCTTGCATCAAAATGGAAATATAGCCCATTGGATAGGCATCTTAGGAATTCAGAGATCAATTTTCACAATTAAATGGTAAAATTGACAATACAAAAACCTTTTTATCCCTAATATTTATATAAGTTGACTTTTACAATATTAATTTATATGTTTATTGTGTATTTAATTCAATCATTGATTAAAACATTTACAAAAAATATCTTAAGTCATGTTTATAAAAAAACGCATCTCATAAATTACATTGGAACACTGTGAAACCTTATCTCACATTGTAATTCTACTTACCAACTTAAAAAAATATCAATTCTATAAATTATAATACAAGCACCATTGCCTTCAAAAACCATAATTACCAATAAAATGTGATTGCCTCTTATTATATTATTTTTAATTTGTTGGAAATAATGTGATTTACATAATAATAACTTTCAATTCTACTATGAAATATTCTAACTAGTCTACCTGATCAAACTTATATGTCTTGTTATATATTTTGATCTAATCGATTTAATAATCTCATACCTCACCTAAAAATGGGGGAAAACATGGGAAAATAACTAAAACAATGTTAAAAATTTGATATAGTTTAGATATTTTATTATTAATTCATAATAAAACCTTAGATATTCATATATGGGTATATTATTTAGGAGCATACTCCATGCACATGCATTCATATCATAGATTATAGCTTTTAGATGATATGTATCATAGTTTTAAAAATTCAAAATGGTTTAAAATTTAATTTTTGGTATAGGTTATGGGGTCATATGCCATGCATATGCATCTCACATTAAGGAATAAATTATAAATCATACATTATGGATACATGATACATATTCATACAAAATTTTCAAACATAATTTATAAATCTACATCTACATATAATTATAGACTTTGCATTTATCAATGGGGGCATCATATAAATTCATGCCATAGTTTGAATATTATTTTCTATCCATGGTCATGGTAGTGGCATGGATGTTATACATGCCCTTTTGATCATGCATATAAAAAATATAGAACAAAGTGCTAATTGAATCTAAAATTTATCTATAGTGGTTGATTGAGTTAAATTTCATAGTGCTTAAGTTGGAGACTTATCACCCTCCATCATCATATCCTAATAATCCATTATGGATTCCAACCGATTTCCACCTTGGGGTTAGAAATACCAAAAATATAAATCTAAGTTTATACATCCCTCAATGGGTGTTATTTTTTATAAGAATAAAAATTAAAATTAACATTTAATCACCCTTAATTACCCATTTTCCAATAGAAGAGAAAATTTATCAAAAAAACATGGTTACTATAGTCAACACATTTGTGTTTATGCATCCCTCAATGGTTCTATTCATCACATTGACCACTTGAAATATTATCCATTTGATTGGCTAGGAAATGAATAGACGCTACAAGGTCCCTCTTATTCTCCATGGTGATTGTGTCAACTCTTGACCCATAGAATTCCTATTTCTCCATGATACACATAAATTTATAGTTGTTCATTGCACAATATGATCAATATTGCATTTGTGGTTATATCTTTGGCTTCACTTAGATAATTAATCTATCTAGTTACATTTATCTTATTTTCTTCATGAATACTTCAGATCATTATGACACATGACAAGTCTACATAGAAATAATATACACAATATTGCATTCTCTTTTTCCATTTTACCAATATTTTTAGTTTCATTAAAATTTTATATTAAAGAGGGAACAAATGTAGACACCCAAAATTTAACATAATCCTTATTTTACAATGTGTTTTATCCACTTTACTTATATGGATCTTAGCTAAGAATTAAGTACATATTGGTTCATGTATTTTATATTTTCACATTTTAATTTGTAATTTTCTAACTTTATGACCCCCTTTTTTCATCCACATTACTTAAGTTGCATGTAAAAATAGGTATCTCTAAACCCTTTTATCGATTTGAAGTTATTTTCATCTTGGGATAGGATATACTGTTAAGGATAAATATCAATAAGAATAATAAGGATAGAATTTATATGTTAAATATGGATTTTACATGATAAAATAGTCAATTACACTTGGAAAATATCACTCATAGCTCAACCATTTAGTTCAAGACTTTTCCACTACCGCAAGGCTCATGTTATCCATCTCAATGTGCCTAAATGTTTATATAATATTCAAAACCTAATATTTTTATTACCCCCATCACTTATATCCCATAGTCTACTTAGAACCTTATATATATCTTACACTATCAGTTATAAATCTTTAACAACTTTCTATTCTCTAAGACACTACCATCTAAAATAGGACACTAACATCGACATTAGTGTCTAAGTTCTAACACTAGTGTCCATACCTTACAAACACTCAAACTTAAAAATATTTAGAAATGTATGGGTCAACTATAGTATTATTTTAACCCTCCTATGAGATCATTTCAAAATGTTTGGTATAAAAATAATTCAAAGACTATTCATTATCATCAAGTATAAAACAAGAACAAATGTATCTTATAATAATCAACATCACCTCTAAAGCTTTCAAATATGCCCTATTCTTCCCTATTTACAAATAAGTCATAGGATAAGTATTATTATAGGTCTGAGGCATCCAAAT